>CAHIKZ030001036.1:590000-615920 GCA_903632075.3 Acanthosepion pharaonis
TATAAGCTGCCAGAGTGCTCTATTCATTGCGAAGAGCTTAGCATTATATATATATATATATATATATATATATATATATATATATATATATCGCTCGCTCGACTCTTCCGTCGAATCCGACGTATGAAGGTCAAACAGATCAGTTCCAGGAAACCGACAGCCTGACAACAGCACATGAATTGATTATAATGGTGAAGGTTTCGTGCAAGACCATCCACACTTTTGAAGGGTCGAATACAGAGACCTGGTTCACTACGTGTCTCCAAACGTCAATATACCACATAACACCCTTGAGCGCTTAGCTCTGTAACCAGTGCTGAGTGATGTTCATACCAGTGTTTGTCGACATCTTTTCCAATTGTCCAGTGGAAGTATTGCCCTACTCCATCGTTATATTCATTTGGCGCAAATGCAGAACATCCTGGGATTAGATGATCTATGGTTTCCTGATATTTGTCGCAGAACTTGCATTTGGATTTGGATTATGTATAGACGGTCTGCATCAGCCATTAGATGATGCATGTTATGCTTAGAAAGAAGCCTTCTTGTCCATTGTCTGATATCATTTAGTCTCTAGTTCAAGATGTTTGAAACTATATTGAACCACTGGGATGTCAAGGTTATTAACAGCCATAATTCTGTCCTGAGAATTCAATCCAGTTTTTAATATATCACACCATTCTATAGTACGCTTTTTGCCCTATTTCTGTCATTTTTATAATGAATTCCTTCCCCTTCATTTACTTATAAGCATCTTCTTCCTCTAAATCTTTGAATTTTACTCGATGGTCTAAACTAATAGAGGTTTGTTGTAGTGATCCTCGTAAAATTGAGGCTTAAGCTCATTTATCCAAACCGAATTCCATTCTAATGTCATCACTGAAACATTTGACTGTTTTCAGGAGATTTCATCTCACTGTCATTCCGAGCATACAACTTTAAGTCATCCGTGTAAAATAGATGGCTTATTTTCTTTTGAGATATCTTATTCGGTCCTGTTAAATACGCTGGTTAATGCTATTAGGGATACAGAAAACAATAAAGGAGTTATCTTGAAATATTCCTCTGTTGCTATTTATTTCAACAGACTTACAGATTCCATTTATATGATTGCGGTGAAGTGCTGTTTTATATATCAATACTCTTTGCTTCATGAAATTGATGACGACAGGTGATAACTTGTATATACTTAAAGATGTTAAAATCCAGGAATAAGGTACACTATCGAATGCCTTATGATAATCTATCCAGGCAGTACTGAGACTTTTCTTTGTATTGAAGCAGTTTTCCAGGATAATCTTATTATTAAGTAATTGGTGTCTACACCCGTAAGAGCCACGTTTGTATACATTTTTGTTCATGAAATAGTATGTAATTTTTTTTCTAGGAATGAATATGTCTATTTTGTCAGGATATATGTCAACAGTTTGTAAGTATTGAGAAGACATGTAATTGGTCTGTAGTTTTTTGTTTTGTTTTTTTTGGGGGGGTATATTTTTATTACCATTCTTGGGTAGAAGAAAGGTTGTTCCTTTGGTTACCCATGCTGTAATTTTAGTAGGATCATTAACCATTTTTCAAGTTCTTTGGCTAGTTTTTTTTGTGTTCTGTATTTAGATAACAGAGTATTTATCATTTCACCCACGGGAAACGAATATGGCACAAGGCCGGTTTTATTGTGGGTATCCCCGAGCCCGTAGGCTCGGCCAAAAAATAGCCTTTGAAGCCGATTAGACGGGTTCAGGCCCTGTTTACCTCCCCGGACGAAACCTTGCCCTTCGGCAAAGCCTCGTCCGGGTTCCTCTCTGCTTACGCAGAGAGTTCGACAAGAGGCGTGCGCAGTCAAAGACCGCGAGACGCCACTGATAACAGAGCCAACATTCAGGAATTTCATCTTTTCCTGGAGATTTTCCAGTTATGGACTTTTTTCAGTGCACTTTTAAAATCCTTTTCTATGATTCCCGTCCATGTTTCTGATTTATTTTTCATCCGTTCTACCTTTTTGCGTAAAAAAAACTGCTTCTTTGTTAGGTTCTTTATTTTTTCCTCATAACTTCTTCCATTTGTGGGGGAGGGGTTAGTGGCTCTTGTGACTTCAGTTTTTTGCCTATTTCTCTGTAAAATTTCTTCGCATCGGTTTGAAAGATCTTGTTCTGTCTGTAGAATATTTATCTTTTTTCATAGCCTCTCATTCTTTGAGCCTTAAGTTGTATTGTTTGCTTTATTTTTTTCTTTAGCTGATAGAATTTTATTTTATTAATAAGTAATTAGTGCTTACATCCGTAAGATTCACGTTTGTATACTTTTTGTTCAAGAGGTAGGAATATGTCTCTTTTGTCAGAATATATGTCAACAGTTTGTAAGTAGTGGGAAGACATGTATTTGCTCTGTAGTTTTTAGAACATGTGTGCCACCATTCTTGGATAGAAGGAAGGTAATTTCTTTATTTACCCATGCCGGATTTTAGTAGGATCATTAACCATTTCCTGAAATTCTTTGACTGTTTTGCTGTGTGTTGTATTTAGGTAATAGAAACAAAAGGTAGGAACTTTATCCATTCCTGTAGATTTGCGCTTTTTTTCAGTGTACATTCACCATCCTCTTCTTGTGATTCCCGTCCATGTTTGTTCGTCGTTTTATTTTTCATGTTACGTAATTCAATCTGCTTCTTTTTTATGTTCTTTAGGACAAACCCATATTTTTTTCCCCAGAACAATATAACCTCTTCCATTGTTGATGGAGTTGTCACTTTAATATTTTGTTTGCCTATTTTTCTGTAAAATTTCTTCGCATCGGTTTGAAAGATCTTGTTCTGTCTGTAGAACCTTGATATTTTTTCATAGCGTCTTATTCTTTGAGCCTTCAGTTGTATTGTTTGCTTTATTTTTTCTTTAGTTGATAGGACTTCATTTTCATTCCAAACTTTGTATTTTCTTCTGAGTCTTCTGCCTTTTTCTAATGCTTGCATTTGTTCCTCTTGCCACTTCATCGTTAATTCTCTTCGAAGTTCTTCAAATTCTTTCTCTATTTTTCTTTTCCAAGGTGGATCTTCATGTCTGTGAGACTGCCTCCTTTTTACTTTGATGTTTAATATTTTAGCTGCTGCTATTGGTGATGAAAATATTGCTTCCTTAAGACTTATATGTGTGTCGACTTCATTCAGAATTAAACTGAAGCTGCATTGAAGAGTTTAATAGATTTGAGGTTATACTTTGTTGATTGTAATTTTTGGAGTAGTTCTCGTTCCTCCATTTTAATATTTTGTGTCTGAGATATATGCATCATGATTCCTTCCTTGGCTTCTTGCATACTATTCTTGTTTTCCGTAAAATAATTCGGTTCAATGTGTTTTGGATTCGTTTTATTGCAGGCTTTGTCATTATTATTATTATTATTATTATTATTATTATCACTCTGCATTATTAATTCCTATATCCACATTCTCGATATCTGTAAACACTTTACCTTTATTATTGATAATTATTTCCTTATAGATATAGCAAATGTAACAACAAAATTATCCCAATCCTGTGAAAAAAAAATTATCCATCTGTAGATTAAGCTATGAACCGTTGTATCTTAGAAATGATTAAAGATATCTTAATGGAATTCTCTATGTACTCTATTATTCTCTTCCATTGTTGGTGTGGTTATCACTTCAATTTTTTTGTTTGCCTATTTCTCTGTAAAATTTCTTCGCATCGGTTTGAAAGATCTTGTTCTGTCTGTAGAATCTTTATCTATTTTCATAGCGTCGCATTCTTTGAGCCTTCAATTTTATTGTTTGTTTTTTTCTTTAGCCGATAGAACTTCATTTTCATTCCTAACTTTGTATTTTTCTTCTGAGTCTTCTACCTTTTTCTAATCCTTATATTTGTTCCTTTTGCCACTTCATCGATAATTCTCTTCGAAGTTCTTCAAATTCTTTCTCTATTTTTCTTTTCCATTGTGGATTTTCATGTCTGTGAAACTGGCTTCTTTTTACATTTCTGTTTGATTTTTTAGTTGCTTCTATTACTGATGCAAATATTGCTTCGTTAAGATCTATATGTGGGTCTACTTCATCAGAATTAATTTGAGAGCTGCATTTTGGAGCTTAATAGTTTTGAGGTTATGCTTTGTTGGTTGTAATTAGGGGAGTTGGACTCGTTCCTCCATTTCAATATTTTGTGTCTGACTTGGATACCACATGATTTCTTCTTTAGCTTCTTGTATACTATTCTTGCTTTCTGTAATAGAATTCGGTTCAATGTGCTTTGGAAACATTTCATTGCAGGCTTTTGACCAAGTAAGATCACGCCTTTCCAACATTTAAAATTTTCATCATTATCTTCACAAGGATTGGTGTATATCTCACTTTCCTCATTATGATCTGTGGTTCGTGTGATGTTAGTACTTTTTATGTCCATTTCTGGTTCCCTTTCATGTTCTGTTGATTCGCTTATTCCGATTACAGTTCTTTTTATGCCTTTAATATCAGCATATGTCTATCGGTTATTTCTCAGCATGCACCTTCTTTCATTGGCTAATTTATTTTCATTAATGTTTGTCGCACCTTTTCTCCTCAAATGTCATATGTCTGGCGAGTGATGTTTTTCTGGGGATTGTGCAACACTTCATAGAATGCAGTCATAACGAGTTTATATTCCTCACGAGACCATTTTACCTTTTCTTTCTTTAAATCAATGTTTGTGAAACATTTCGCAGAGCCATCATTGGGATTATTCCGGTTGTGCGGACCTAAAGATCCGTTATTCGTGTAGGGGTTTGTTCCTCTGTCAGATTATTGGACCTCAAGTAGGTTCCCTCCTGAGGGACGAACTCCCTATTTATCCAATGGAAGAGCCATACCAGACCTTTTGGTCTGAATTTTAGTTCTTATATTGCACCCACGAGTGACGTACGTGTCCAAACGTCCGCCTAAAGTTGCTTGGCTCATTGGGTAACGGTTTTTACCGACAGGGTTTCTTAAGCCTGTAGATGATCGTTCACGTCCTCATGACGCAGCAGTCATTCCCTCCTCGGCACGATTAAAAGCTCGAGATGCGAGTTGTTAGAAGTTTTCCTTCTTCTAGATAGGGGTTGCCATTAGACAGAGACGCAAATGGAATTCAAAAATACGTTAGAAAAAGACATCGAAAAAAGAGGCTATTCAACGAAACATTATTATACTTTAGTATTATGTTTAATCTTTATTATTATTATTATTATTATTATTATTATTATTATTATTATTATTATTTCTGTATCATTTGTTTCCTGCTTTGTATCCAGTAGAGCCAGCTGCAAATATAGTCCTTAGGTATATAGGATGTTTTTAGTAGGCGGATCTTCTGTTGATGTTACCTGAGACACTCTAAATAAAATTATCCATTCCGCTTATCACGAGGCCCAGTGCTCTGATTACTATTGGTACAGTCTCAGTCTTAATTCCCCACATCCTGTTAATCTTGATCTCCAGGTATTTGGACAATTTATCGATAATGTTCATAGGGGTGTTTCTCTCAGACGGTACTGCTATGTCAATATGCATACATTTCATGGATTTCTTGTATTTTATGATGACATCAGGTCTGATTGATTTTATTTTCGTGTCAGCATGAATTGGTATATCGTAGCAGATAGTTACGTCATTATTTTAGATAACTGTGTCTGGTTGGCGCTCATACCATCTCTCAGTGGTTTCGATTTTGTGCTTCTTGCATATCTTCGAGTGCATATATGTTGTTACCTTGTTATATCTGTGGGTAATTTCATCTTTTGCTAGTTCCCTACATTCTGAGATAATATGATCGACAGTTTCATCATATCTTCCGCAGATCCTGCATTTAGGATTGTTACCTTGTTTATGTGACAGTGATAAGACCTACTTGCGAGGCTTTCCGCCTGAGCTGCAATAATTAGGCCTTCTTGTCTCAGCTTTCAACCCGGTGATCATCACCCACTGATGTGTTTTTTGCTTGTCCACATCTACTTCTTTCGTTCTTTTTAGGTATTTGCCATGCAATCTCTTGTCCTCACAGTTTATTTTTTTTGTTTTTTGTAATTTCATTTGGTCAACTGTTTTGCTTTCTGTTTTACTCGTTTTGCGTTGAATGGTATTCGCTTCAGTTTTGTAGATAGGATTTCAAGTATATTAAGAATTTAGCTTCTTTGTTGATGGAGTGGATTTGGTGTTTTACTATTTATAGAAAAGGCTCATTGCTTTTGGTGAGGTATACTTCAAATCCGATTGTTGTAATTTTTAGATTTATTTAAAGATATATCAGACCTCGGTTTCATAAATCTCTTTGTACGTACAGCCTATCAACATCTGATTTCGTAGGTTGCATTCTCATTTGGGTAAGCATTTTTCTTGTCTTAGTGTCCAATTTTAATGTTGAAGCTGTATGTTACTACGGGTATAGCTAAGGTGTTAGCCTTCATTTTATTAGCCCCATTTAGTTCGCTTTCTAGTGTAAAACGCACTCTCCTATAATATTCTTTTCGGATCTTGAATGTTGTATTCCGTCTCCTTCAATAATTCCTAAGTATTTGTATGTATCATCTTGGTACAATTCTTTCTGGATATCAAGGTTTAAATCTGTAATTTTCGGTAGTTTACATTTTGGCACATTTGTCGATAGTTTACATTTTGGCACATTTGTCGATTCCGAACTTCATTTTAATGTCTTCGCTGAAGGATTTGACAATGGTGTGCACGTTTTTCTCTGCTAGTTGTTATCCTTGGCAAACTTTATAAGATCATCAATATATTTATTCAGTTTGCCATTCTGTGACTTGTATCCGTATATACTGTTGTTCATTAGGCAGCTGAAGACTAGTGGTGACAATGAATGTCCTTGGGTGATCCTGCTTTTTGTGTTGATTAATCTTGATGTTAATGATCCGTTTGTATGGTTTAGTTTTAGTGTATTCTTCCAGTTTTTAATGCTCTCCGTTGCGAATTTAACCGTTGTGGGGCAAATTCTCTGTAGTTTTAGCCTCTTCTCTATCCATAAGCGCGAAACACCGTCGAACGCCTTTCTGTGATCGATTCATGCTATCGACAAGATTATTTTCCTTGTTGTCACTTCTTCCAATATTGATTTGTTGATAATTATTTGACCCTTGCACTCGTGACTTCCTGTTTTTCATCCCTTCCATTCTGCTAGGAGAAAATCGTTTTTCTCAAGTAAGTTGTATGTCCTCTCGCTTAAGACAGGAGTGAGGATTTTGTATATTGTTGGAAGGCAGGTGATGGGTCTATAGTTCTTCGAGTTCTGCAACTCTTCTGTTTTGGGGAGCACGTATATTACTCCCCATGTGAAGCATTTGGTGTATTTTTCTGGGTTTCTGACCCTATCATTGTATGCCTGCGCAAGATCTTGGTCGGTGCTAGATAGTTTTCCTTTATCCAAAAAATGGCTATTCTATCCATTCCTGGTGCTTTGCAGTTTTTGATTTTGCAGGTGGCAGCAGTTGTTTCAGTAATATTGATATCCGTCCATTTTTGGCGCTCTTTATGTGTGTGTGTTCTTCCCGTTGTTACTTTCTCCATGTAATTCCTTCATTTCGCATTTTGCAGTTTCCCCATATGTTACACCAGGACTCCTCGACTTCCTGGATATTAGGTGGGTCAATTATCTCTATTTTATTTTTTCCAAGTTATCGATATAGTTTCTTGGCATCTTCTTTGAAGATCTTGTTTTGTCAGAAGAATCTCTTTATTTTTATATAACGCCTGATTCTCTATATTTCCTCTTCAATTTGTTCTTTCAGCTTTTCTTTAACTTCTGATACGGTCGTCTTATTCTTTATGTCAAGGCTGCATTTCAGTTATCTCGTTTTATTTCGTTAATTTTGGAGCCCTTGTCTACCTCTCTTAAAAGGGACAGTTGTCCCCGTAGGTTATGTCGGTTTCTATTTTTTCTTTCTGGATTAGCATTTCCCATTTTCGTTTACGTTGTGCTTTTACTTCTTCACCTGTTGTTTAGGCGATCCTTGACGAGGATTTGTATATAAGATGATTAATTTCTGTCAGGTTCACGGGGCTTTCCATTCCGTCCCTTATTTCTTTTATAGCTTGGTTAGCGAGGTTGATGGTTTCCATCACTTGACAGTTCTTTCTTACTTTTGGAATTGTCGGCCTTTCCTCGAATGACATTTCCTTTACATCCACGAATTTATATCGGATATTTTTTGTCATCTCTATTTCTCTCACATATTCGTCATTATCTTCCTCTATTTGCGTGTATAGCTCAAAGGGATTATTACAACTGGTTTTTATTTGTTCCTCTGTATGTGTCTCCTCTGAGTTGTTGACATTTTAGCCACTCGAGTTTAATCTATTTTTGATGTTTTTTCGGATGCTTTCAAGTTATCTGTCAGGTATTCTTTTTTTCCTGATAATGTCACGCCTAACGTTGACTAGTTTGTTGGTATCAATGTTTAGCCTGTTTGAGGGACGGTTTTCCCGCCAGATATTATAGCCGGCTTTTGTCGTGAGATTTATCGCAGCGGCGTAAAATTTATCATTGTTTACTTCAATTTTTTTTTTGTGATGGAAGCAAGACCACCTTTTTTTTTTTTTTTATTTATTGTTCTTTTGTGGGATTTTCTTTGAATGAATATAGAGGGACTCTGTGGCAACTGTTCTCGGCGTGATTTTCCTGTAGTTCTCGTTGGGTAGAGTTTGTTCATGTTGCAGACTTTTCGTCTACAGTCTGGTTTCTCACTAAGGACGCGACTACCGATGCAGTTTAGCAATATTTTTCGTGTGTCAGCATTATAGTTAGTTTATATCTAACCATTCGTGGGGGCTAGTCCGTGGGCGTTAGAGCATATATATAACATGGTGGTCTATAACGTTCAGGAGGCAAGGCCTCCTCCTGCTATTTTTTTTTTTACTATTGCTACTATTAACAACAACGGTAAAATCGTAATTTATAAGCGTTTGGATACCAAGGAGACACGACATGCTTCATAAGACTCCGACATAACTATTATTATTATTATTATTATTATTATTATTTCCTTTGATTTTTGTTGTAAAATATTTCCTTCCGGCTCCCAACCATATACCTAAGGCCACAAATGTTTTCATCACATTTTCCTCTGAACGTGGATCCAGTCAACAAAAGATGTCGATTGACATTACATTTAAATTTTTGAAGATTATTCTTATCAGAATCAAGTAAGAGGAAGGGAGTTCCACATTTGGGAAGTGCGAGAGAAGAATCTGCTGTAGTAGAAGAGGTGGTTACATTTAACAGTTTCGGCAGTGAAAGGGTGGGATCGTGATGCCAACCTAGTAGAACAATTAATTAATGCAGTCGTGGCACCAGTGTAAATAACTCGTCAGAGCAAATGCCATGAAAATATTTATAGAAAAGACAGAGGGAAGCCAGATTACATCAGTGAGAAAGTAACTGGATTCGAGACCCCAAATCAGGACAGATCACGTTGCATATCCGTCTTTGGAAATTGTCGATTTTCCACTGATCATTTTTGAAAAAAAAAAAACCTCAAAAACAAACAAAGAACTAAGATAACCTACATTTTACATAGATAAAGTTCTTTGTAATGTGTGAGCTGTAATTGTGAGTACAATCTTTTGTATTTCTTTAAGGCATGGGCTTCCAGGAATTGCTTCAATGAGTCTATCGAAACCTCTTCAAATACAACTAAAATTATTGATGTCCTCATATGCCATATTTTTGAGATTTCCGCTTCACGATCCTGTATGTTATAGTTTTATTATTATTTTGTTATTATATATATATATATAGGACAAAATTGAGAAATAATAGCAGAGAAGACAGCAAGCCCTGAAGAGTGAACATATTATTTTGATACGGTCACGAAACAATGTATTTATGTGTTTGTGTGCGTATACATTAAAGAAAACAATTCACTTGCGTTACATCGAAACCTACTCAATCACAATTAGGAAGGGAAATGTGCGATTCTAATAAAATTGAATATGATTTACTCAGGCGAAGATGCATTGAAATTGCCAGAATCCATATGTTTCCCTATGATTGATATACGCCCGGACTATTTCAACATCTCTCCATTTCTCACCAAATTAATGCTAAAACAATATGTGCTAAGCGAAAACAAATCACCGAGTGAAATGAGTTAAAATGAATTTCTATTCCATGTACTTATAACATCGAATATAAGCATGACAGTTTGTCTCTGTTTCCTGCGGTATAGGCCTAACTTATGTCTCACCATAGACCCAAATACAGGCTGTCACAAAAATCAACTAGGGATTTAAAAATATTATTATTTACAGTTTTTGTTTTGTTTTGAAAATTAGTTTCACGCAGAACGAAAATTTCAACATAGGAAATATCTTCCTGTTTAATTATAAAAAAAATTACACGACGTTTGGGCAGTAATTAATTCATGCAGTCGGGACACCAGTGTAAATAACTCGTCAGAGCAGATGCCATGACAATATTTATAGAAAAGGCAGAGGGAAGCCAGATTACGTTAGTGAGAAAGTGACTGGATTCGAGACGCCAAATCAGGACAGATCACGTTGCATATCCGTCTTTGGAATTTTGTCGATAACCTCGAGGTGAACAGAACGGTCACCAAAACATACATGGCAACCGTATTCCATGCATAGACTAATGGTAGATTTGTAGATGTGAAGGATGGACTAAGCTGAGAAAATGTTCTGGCGCGACACAGGGGACCATATTCCTTCCGGTAGATATTTTTTAAGCATTTCAAACCAAGCAATGCGGGATGCCACTAGCAAGCAAGGGGTTAGAGGGTGAGAACGAGAATAAAGAGGCGTGGTAGAGAAAAGGATGACGAGAAGGAGGACAGGGAATCTGAAGATGTCGATTGACATTACATTTGAATAGTTGGAGATTATAGCTATCAGGGAAACAAGCAATAGAAAGGGAATTCCACAGACGGGAGGTGCGGGACATGAAGCTATTGTAGTAGAAGAGACGGCCACATTTAACCGTTTCGACAGTGAAAGAGTGGGACCGTGATGCCAGCCTAGTAGCACGCTTAAATTCATGCAGACTGGGAACTAGCAAAAGTAGCTCGTCGGAGCAGTTACGTGAAAGTATTTGTAGAGGGAGGCGACGGCACGTCTGTAAGAGAGCGACTGGAGACGAGATGCCAGATCAGGACCAATCACATTGCATATCCGTCTCTGGATTTTGTCGAGGACCTTAAGGTGAACAGTGGAGGCGCCAGAACATATATGGCAGCAGTATTCCATACATGGTTGATTTATCGATGAGAAGTATGGATTGGGCGAGAAAAAAAAACTTTTTGGCGCGACACAGGGACTCACCTTTCCTTGCAGTGGATAAAACAATTGATTCAACGTAATTGTTTTATCTCAGATCAGCGGACAGTGTGAGACCAAGCAGTCGCAAAGAGGTGCTCTCGAGGAATTGAGCATCAGACATTGTAATGGGCGGCAGGGATGGTTCCCTGTGGCGAGTAATAGAGAGCAGTTTTGTTTTAGAGGCATTAAAGTTGACCAACCAATTCCTTCCGCAGTCTACAATCGATTGGAGGTCCTTTTCGAGACTGTCAGGTTAGTTTTGTCAGACTTGCTATTGAGGCAGGATGCAGCAATTGATTCAATGTAGTTGTTCCACCCCAGGTCAGTGGGGAACGTGAAAAAGCAAGAAGGCTGAGTGAGGTGCTCTCTTGGCGCTGAGCATCAATGGGAGGCAGGGACGTTTACCTATGGTGGGTATATGAGAACAGTTTCGTTTTGGATGCATTAAAATTCACAAGCCATTGGAGGTCCTTTTCGAGACTAACAATCAGGTTACCTTTGTCAGAAATGCCGGTTTTACTATCGTGACAGCAGTAAATGGTACTGTCGTCTGCGTAGATGCCGACTTGGGAACTGATGAAGTCAAGAAGATTATTGAAACAGTGTAGGACCAAGGATAGAGCCATTAGAAACACGAGTGTTCGTATGGAAGGAACTGCAAGAGAACCCGTTCAGTATAACCTTTTTTCGCAGTTAGACAAGGTTGACTGGATTATCAATTGATTAAATTTTTCTTTTTAATTTTGAAAATATTAAGGAAATATATATATTAAAGAAACCCCGATGTCGTGTATATGCTAAGAATTAACTATATTTAAGTTATCTACAGAATAACAATAACGATATTTTTATTATAATATTGACAAAAATATGTTCAGCCTCTTAACTACAACTCATTCAACTTGAGTCTTTTATTTAATATTTTTAGCCGCATATGCATAAATTCTATGCAAACAGTTTCTTTCTCGCACTTCTCACTTGTGGAACTCCCTCCAGGTCCTATGCTTTCCAGCCAATTTTAATCTGCCAAAATTTAAATGCAATGTCAATCGCTATCTACTGTTCTCCTTTTCTCTTTTTTCTTCCCACTCCTTATTAATGTTGGTGTTCTTAATTCTTCAACACTAATTCCTTGTGTGTGTGTGTGTGTGTGTGTGCTTTACTGCCTTGTATGGGGTGAAACCGACTAAAAACTATATATCAACACCTTGATGGGTCATTTAATGTCAAAATTTAAATATTTTGCATGCAATCTTATGGTTTCAGCTACATATTTGATGCCTTCAAATACAGATACTTTGTACATCATTTTATACTTTCAGGGCATACATACATATATATATATATATATATATATATATATATATATATATATATATATAACATTTTTTTATGTTTATACTTTCTTTTTATAGATACAAATATTTAAGTAAATGCTTTGTTTATAATAAATTTTTATATAAAAATGTCTTAAATAATTGTCGGACTTTGTCCATTTCATAATATATATATATATATATATATATATATATATATATATATATATATATATATATTAATGGGGTCGTTATTGTTCTCCCTCTTAAGGGCGCCCTAGAAATAATGTTCAAGCAGATTCATTTCAAGAGAGTGAGGAAGCCATTACCTTCATGATATAAAGATTCACGTTGGCAATGGAAGAGAATGCAAAGTTTTTTTTAAACACACGTAGCCACCCGTTCTATCCAGGTTTTGTCACAAGTTTCAACCAACTTCATGCAATCAGTGGTATTGGCCCTGGTGTCCTGTGGGAAGAACTGTGAAAGCATACGACTTACGACTCTGACGACCATCAAAGACTCTGTAAACTTAGCGTTGATCACCATTGGAACCTCTGAATCCAGAGCTGCCATTTTTCATTCACATGACTTCATTTTCAAGAAGCTATCTTTGAGTCAGTGCGATCGGTTGCTGATACTATGAGTATAGCGTGCCATTTCATTTCTTATATCAGAATGAATATGTTAATACTCTCTATAAGAAAAAAAGTAAATACGTCAAAATTTTGCGCATGCCGCGTAACATTACGTCACGTCGACTCCTATTTATGACACTGTAAAATGCGTTTCCAAACACGTGCAATTCATATCGCGCTTTTAACATGTAAATAAACCATGAAAAATATGTTGCAGTTTTTGGCGATCACAGTAAACGACCTGGTTCAAACAAGGCTCATGATTTCATATTAAATGATCTAATTTATTGTTATTTAAACGATTGTTGAGATCTATCCACTGATCTCCAACACGCTAACATGCATATGCAAAATTTTCTGAAAGTAACTAAATCATCTGTTTAACTATTGATCAGTGTATCGATTGCAGTCTTCGTTTTTTATGTCATGCTTGTCGAAAGAATCAGCCTGGCGTTCCTTGCACACACACACACACACACACACACACACACACACACACACATATATATATATATATATATATATATATATATATATATATATATATAAGGGAATTATATTATTATTGGCCTGATATGTGTATCACGCATTCCCTCTCATGAAGACAACCTAACTCAATAAAATATTATTGAGAAAACGTCCACAAAGAAGGAACTCACATTCTTTCTCTCTGTTTCTATCTATTTATCTAATACTCAGTATGACGATAAATTACATTCGGCAGCAAGCCGATCGGGAGCATGGGACAGCCTATTAATTGTTGTTATTCGAAAGCTCCCAGTTATGAGGAATTAGGAAAAGCCAAACAAAAACAAAACACGACGAAAGCATAAGAAGTACATTTTATAGTAAAAATACCAGCAATATCTTTTATCTAAAAAATACCAACATATTTATAGTAAAATTATCAACAATATACATACATAGTAAAATGGCAAAAAATACCTATTTATAATAAAATGACTACCAGAACCTCTTTATAGTGAAATTATGAAATTACTTCAAAGCTATTAAGCAAATTAATTTTCGACATCAAATGACCCTTAAAGAGTCAAATCACTCGATGTATTTACCTATATATATATATATATATATATATATATATATATATATATATATATATATATAATTGTTATCCCTACAAAATGTTTAATATATACAAAACCACTGCACTAATTGAATTTTATTTTCCAAGTTTTTAAATAAGACGTTACGCCACCTTGCCTTCACTTGTCGTAAGAATCACTGAAAAACCCTTTGAGTTATTCTGCTAGAAAGAGAACATGTTAAAATCGTTTATTGTCAGCTCCACTGTCTTCCTATATGAGCAATGGTGAGAGGAAAAAGATTATTCAGGCCTTCAGTAATGATACCGACATTCATACTCTAGCTTTCATCTTCAAAGTGCATTCAAGAACCATCAAGAGAACGGCGAATAAGTTTAAAAAAAGGGGACAGTAGAGAGGAAACCTAGATCAGAAGGTCATAGCAGGGAGATAGATCATCATTTCAACTTATAGCTAAAGAGATCAATTAGAAAAGATCCAGCTTAATCCATAAGCTGTTAATCCATAAGCTGTTAATCCATAAGCTGTTTGGCATATGAGAGAAGAGTTGTACCTATGACAGTCCAAACAGCATTGAAAAAATACTTGAAAATGAAATCGTACGTGAAAACTGTGAGACAGCTTGTTACTCCAGGACAGAAAGTTAGAAGGTTAGAGAGGAGGAAGACCATCTTCAATAAGTTAAAAAATGATCCTACAATTATATATATATATATATATATATATATATATATATATATATATTGGAACTTTATTTCAATCATTCACGAGCTTCTGATCCTTAGCTATGATTAATTAATGATGAACATGTCATTTTCGTTTATGTTCGATTTCATCACAGGATATGGAGAGTAAACAAACATTCTTATTGTTCAAAATAGAGTGTTATAAAAACCTCGGAGAATTCCAGGAATATATCTTTAATCATTTTTAGGCACAACAGTTCAAAGCATAAATCTAAGAGTTGGACAATTTTGCTGTTACACATAATACATATCTACTGGGAGGATAAAAAGGATGTCCCATGCAGTAAGTAAATAAAAATGAAAGATATATCCACCATTAACGTCACTGACCAAATCTGTTTTCTTCCATGTTTAAGGTAATTTCTTTATTTCATCTTCCGAGAATTAAGTTTTTTGCTGAGTGTGACTCTCAGCTAAAAACTTCATAACATAGTATTTATATCATTTCAGATAATGGCCATTCTTTTTAGTTATGGAGAGGATTCTATAAAGACCGAAATAAATGACGACCGGAAGGGTTAATACCTGCTCAATATGGACGAGGAGGAAAAATATGCCCACGAAGCTCTAAAAATATTTTTGACAATCTTTGCCTGGTCACCAATTACAAATGCGGTCAATCAATTGAATCAATCATTTGATTCCGTGGAAGGATCTGCCAATTAAGGATCCCTCCCAAATCAAAGACATTTCTATTTTCGTCAACGTTGTCCGTTTTGGCCCACGCTATACGTCCATGTGCTGATACCTTCATTTCGCTTGTTGAGGACGAAGCAAAATTAAAAGCATGTTTTTCATTATGACTTATATCTAAACTAGATTTATTTCTGTCTATATTTTTGAGATGATGTATTTTGTACATTATTTACATTATTCGGACTATTGTCCAAACCTTTGTCGTCATATTTATTACAACGTTTCGGCCGTTGTACGCTCCGGCCTTCTTCAGGTGTTTCGAATGTCGAACGGAACCCTTTATATCGCTCACTGGGTTAGGACACATAACACAGTGGATAAAGGCGTTAGTTAGATCCAGTGACAGAAAGAGTGTAAGTTCAAAAACCCGGTTGTTCAGTGGAGAACTTTCAGAAGGAAATTACCAGGAGATAATTGATAACTGACATCGATTAAACATGGCACGTGGAACTAGAACAGTCTACCCAAGTGAGCGAAATAAAAGGTTCAGTTCGATATTCCAACCACCTGAAGAAGGCCGGAGCATACAACGGCCGAAACGTTGGAATAAATACGGCGACAAACATGAAGACAATAGTACGAATAATGTAAATCATGTAGATCTATTTCTACCTATAAACTCAAGAATGAAAATGAACACATCGTAGTCGGCGGTATTGAACCTGATATGTGGGAAGACGCTAGGCAGTAGACAGCTTACGACCCACAGGACCATATAATCCCACGTACACATGATGTGAATCACCATTCGTTTAATGAACACAGTGCAGTGGTCCATTCTATTCATGTGGCTTCACTTTCAATACGCTGGTTATTTTTGAGCCTCTGCGATTGGCAGTTTGTGTCACAAGTACAATGTTTCATTTCATTTCTAATTTCAGAATGAATATTAATCAAGTAATATTGCTTCAAGTATAGACAAAACCTATGTCTGTCTATCGAGTGAAATATATATAAACATAAGTAGAAACACGACCGATGTCTACCTGTAGATTCAAATATAAACACATCTTTACTTGTCTTAGAAATAACCAAGATTAATTTTTAATTATAGACTGATATAATTTCCGTAAATGTTTACCCATTGACTCAAATACATATATCACCTATATGTATTTTTAAACTAAAGTACAAACCGACTAATTACATTGATGGTTCCATACAAGATCGATGGTTAAAAATAGCCATGAGCGCGTGATGCCTGTGGAACATGGCAAAGACCATCCTTCTCGGAACATTGTCGATAGGCGCTACGGAATAGCAAAGAAGTGTGCCAATGAACAGAAACATCACCTCAGCACTTTGAACAGCATCAGCAAAAATTAAACGGATATCATATATAACTCGAAGAAAAAATACTGGCATAATCAAGATGTCGGCTTTTCCCACAACTTCAAATGAAAGATTAGCAAGAAAACCTTACTAATACTGGGAAGAGCGATAACAGCAACTGGACATGAGAAATCTACTTTCCTGATTTTTTTTTTACAGTATTTACATTATTCGGACTATTGTCCTCATCTTTGTTGCCATCTTTATTGCCATATTTATCACAACGTTTCGGCCGTTGTACGCTCCGACCTTCTTCAGGTGGTTGGAATGTCGAACTGAACCCTTTATTTTGCTCGCTGGGGTAGACTTTTCTAGTTTCACGTGATATGTCTAATGGATGTCAGTTATCATTTATCTCCTGCTAATTCCCCTGTCCAAGTTCTCCACTGCTTTAACCAGTTATTGAACTCACAACTCTTTGGGTCCTGTCACTGGATCTAACCAACGCCTTTATCCACTGTGCCATGTGTTCTTGAGGACACGTGGCAAAGGGGATGAAACGTTGTAATAAATATGGCAACAAAGATGAGGATGATAGTCCGAACAATGTAAAGAGTGTACATAATGCCTCATCTCAGAAAGATAGAGAGAAACTGACTAATGTGTACCTATTGTCTTAAATACCGACACAACCTATGTTTATCTATACCCCAAGTATAAACACGATCTATGACGACATTTATACTCAAATATAAGCAGACATCTAACTACAGATTATAACCGCAGTCAATATATATCAAGTAACGCAAATCTAGACGCGACCTATGTGCACCTATATTTATTTCTTCTATGTCCCATGTCCCTACAGGATGTTCGTGATTAGGGCTCTCCATAATTTCTTGTCCATTGTAGCTCTCAATAAATTTTATATTTTTTGTTATCTCTCTTAAACTCTTGCCTTCATTGTGTCCTGGGGGTTTTTCCTCATTATGTATGCTAAGAATTTAAATTCTCCTGGTATTCTCAGCATCCTTCCATGGAACCTCATTTCTGTTGCTTCAAGTCTCTTCATCTGTGAAGAGATTTTTGCTACATTCACTGACATATAGGAGGACTAATATTACGTAATAGTTCAGTACTTTTTTCTTTGTTTTGAACGAAATTGTTCATTTTTTATATACTTTTTCTTAGATTCCTGAGTCTTTGTTCCAGTCTTTGTTCTTTCAGTATCTCAATGTTCTTGACTTCTGATTTGCAGTGTCCAATGCGATATTTTCCATCGGATGATGTTAAAATACTTCCCAGATATTTATATTTTTTTTATAGCTCTTTAGTTTCTATAATTTATAATTTGCATGTTGGGCTTTTCCTTTTGTAACATCCATGCATTCCGACTTCTTGCCGTTGATGTGCAGTCCTTTCATCTCGTTTTCCTTTACTACTTTCTGTAAGAGTTCTTGTAGTTTTCTTTATGTGTCTGCAGTCAACACGGTGTCATCTGCTTATTTTATGTTGTTTAAGATTGTCACCGGCAAAAATAAATCCTGGTAGGACTTCTAATTCTCTAAGAACAACCTCACCGTATAGATTTAATAAATCCGACGAGGGAGGACACCCTTATCATACATCACTTCCTATTTTTTGTAAAGGGTTTTACAATAATTTGGACAGATTTTAACGTGAATTAAATTTAAGCGTCTAATGATTTTTTTTCTTTTTCTCTAATATTTGGAGGACATTTGGGCAATATTATTTATCACACATAAGAGCTAAGACATAAGTAAAATGATGCAATAGTTTATAATTAAATACGGTTTTTTTCACCAATGACATATCATGATTTATTTAGATGTTTGATTTTGATCCGTCTTAATGAAACACCCTTATATATAATCCTTCTTAATGAAACACCCTGTATATTTACAAAACTCATTTTCTATCTGCATGCAGGCGATTTACTGTCAGTTTAAGTTCTGGATTATTCGAAGACCTTCTCAATATGTCACGGTTAACTAGTAGTTCCATTAGTTCTTAGTGATGTAGTTTACCAAAGGCTTTTTACATGATATATAAAAAACATGTGCACCTCCTGCATTTGTATTGGTCTTTCTGGTATCAGTCTGGGCATGAACATCACAGTCTTTGTTCCAGTGTCTTTAAGGATCCCAAGAAAATGTTCTTGACTATTTCTTTCCGGCCTGACTCCTGCGGTTTGCATACAACAACAAGTGCGATATTTAGTCATCAGAATTCGGATGATGATTTTTGCTATATGGCTCATTGGGCTGATTGTCCTATGGAGTTCACATTCGGTTGCAGCTGGCTTCTTAAGCAGTTCTATAAAAATAGGTCTACTTAGGTCTTCCGGTATGTCACCACTCTTACCTGGTGTAACAGAAAATTATCCAAATCGTATAACTGCATGGGATAATTCTTAATCCCACCAAATATTTCATATCTAAAAATCCACTAAACTAATTGATTTTCATTTTTCCAGGTTTTCAAATAAGACGTTTAGCCATCTTGACACCATTTGTTAGGAAAACCCATTGAGATATTTAGCTAGGAAGAGAACAGGTTAAAATCGTTTTGTGTCAGTACTACTGTCCTCCTAAATGAGCAATGGTGAGAGGAAAATTATTCTGGCCTTCAGTAATGGTACCAACATTTATATTCTAGCTTCCATCTACAATGCCCACCCCTTTACTTATTCAGATAGAAAGAGAACAGGTTAAAATCATTTTGTGCCAGACCCTCTCTCTTCCCAACTATCTATCTGGAGATACGCCACATCGGGTTGATAAAGTATTATAGCATATCTATGGATGATAATGGGTATGTCCCCATTCACATAAATACAGTAGTAAATAGTCTATGTTGGTCTGCAGTTCGAGATTCGTCTCCAGCTGTGCTGGTTCAAAGTCTCTGCCTTCGGGCAGAGAAGATCCACAGACGAGGCTATGTCGAAGGGCAGAGTCGGAAAACAGCTACCCGACCATTTTTTATACGGGGTCTATGGGGAATTTTTGGCCGAGACTACGGGCTCGCATACCCCACATTAAATTCGGCCTTGTGCCACATCTGACCGCGTGGGGCGGTTGGTGGATATCCTGCAGTTGGAGATTCATTGTGGTATTCACTTCACTCACTTCTAGCAATTGACTACTTTTACGCGCTGTTACCGAATCTTTTATGTGTTGTTCTTGTCCTAGGTATTATCGTTCATTACCAACCGTCGTTTGATTATTCTATTCAGTAACCTTACCTAGGTTACAACATAACGATTAAAACGTAAAAATCAATCAAGCACCATTTGAAATCTTCATTTCTTTCTGGAGATGTCAGCGCAATTTATTTCGCTAGAAATGTTGAAATGAGGTTTTCAATTTGGATATACGCCAGCTTAAAACTTGATCGGGTAAAATAAATACATAAAATTAAACCTTTAAAAAAGCTTCCTCAATGTATAACATTTACCCCCCCCACACACACACACATACAAACCGCCGCTGCTGCTGACATAATTTATCGATATGCAGAGTACACAGATCCCACGCTTCTATTAGGATTCAATACTCCACACGTCTGTGGCATTTACTCTCGAAAATCTCGGATTTTCAAAAGAAAGTATTAATCGGTGTAACAGTGGAAATCGTTTCAATTTGTTTTAAAGCGGACATTTGTTTTAAAGCGGTAAAAATGGAAGGGAATAGAAGAGGAACGCGGGAAAAGGTGATGATTGAAACCAAGAGTCTGCAGCTGGCGCGCTTTCTGAAGAATATCTATTGACAGTTGGAAAAGCCGATAGGAATCGAATTCGAGCTGCTCGAGACGCGAAAGAATATATTGCGAAGCCGGGTGTATGTCTATGGGTAACTGAAGCGTTTCGAAGGTTGGCATGTCAGCCGATGATTTTACAAAGCACGCAAGAAAGCAAATACAGAAGCTAGAAAGCTAAACGCAATTACTTTGTTTTTGTTGTTAGTGAAGGCATTTGTGTTTAAGATTAAATGGTGAATATGAGAGGTCAGGAATTCAGCTTTTATTTCCTGGTATTTACATTTAGATGTTAAACAACTTAAGAGACACCACCTTTTGTTTGAACCCACCCATTCTCAAGTGATCAGTACTATTGGAACACGTGACTAACAGGTATTTCTTGTTGTCAAGGTGTTGCATTTTAGCTTGATTGTTTAAACATTAAATAAGTCTGAATGACTACTCTTCTTTTTTTAGCCTTAGGTTACACCTGTAATGACTTACTAAAAAGGATAAGTCAGTATGAAGATAATTCAATATGAAGCTGCCTATGGGAGAAAAGCAAGCCATTTTGAAGATAAGAAAAGAAGGAAAATCAATCAGACCCATTTCACAACCATTGAACACAGGAAACACAACAATTTGGAATGTCCAGAAAAGGAAAGAAACTTCTGGTATGCAGAACAGCAGATATGGAACACGTCGGCCAAGCAAAGCAATAGAATTTGATGACGGAAATATTGTGAGAGCTGTGCGGAAAAAAAACCCCAAACAACAGTCAGTGACATCGTCAACAACTGCCACAGTGCAGGGGTGAAGGTTTCACAATCCACTGTTTGTAGAAGACGAAGAGAGAAGAAATATAGTGATCATACCAGAAGATGTAAACCACTGATCAGCAGTAAGAATGGAAAGACCAGGTTGGACTTCAGAAAGTAATACAGAAATGAGCGACAAAATTTCTTGAATAAAGTTTTATGGGCTGATGATATGACACTAAGGCTGTGAGGTGGTTAAATGTTAATTCTAAGCAGAAAAATAGTTAAGCCCAAAATGAAATATAAACTGAAAGATATATATATATATATATATATATATATATATATATATATATATATATAAGAGAGAGAGAGAGAGAGAGAGAGAGAGAGGAAGATATTTGGATTTTTTACCCTCCCACTAAAAATTGGAACGATGCGCTAAGAGTTTACTTATATTTCTATCGAAAATCTGGCATGCGGGTAAAGCTAATTGGGAAATTGCTTCCACTCTTTCTTGAGAAATTAGCGTCATTGGCGAGAATTATATTTTCACTGGCGAAAACAAATTGAGTAATGAAAACACTGAATGAACCCACTGTGATCGTTAGTATTATGAAAATCGACTCTGCCGTGACAGGAAGGTGGTCTGGTTTATGTTTTCGCTAAGAGAGTGATCTGAGAACAGATTCTTTCTTTGTTGAGCATTTATGTAAACAAATATATTTTTGTTGATGAAAAACTGGAAAATAATTTCATCTGTTGCTCAGAAGGTTACATCAGAACGCAGTGGTCTGGTTTGTCTTCTCGCTGGACAGAGTTAATTCTAGGGAAGTGGAAGGCAGTCAGAGAATTGGAATTAATGATGAGAATAAATTACACCCATCGTCTACGCATTTTAAAAATTAGATTTGTCACAAATACAATTATAACAGCCTCGAAAGGTGGGTAGAATTAGAATACTGAGAAGAAAGAAGGTAGAGACAGAATCTAACAACACTTGTGTGGATTCATGGTGAGAGATGTGAAGTGAAGGCGGTTGGAGTAAGGGACAAAGCAATCCCTGTAACTACTAAGGAAGGTGGATAATTCTCCAAATTTGTAAAGTTGATTAAAGAACTAAAAAATAGGGAACAAAGAACCCTTGTGGGGATTAATCTGAGGAGGGAGGTGTAGGAATCAAACATTGACCTCTTTAAGCGGTCAACTCAATGGAATAATATATATATATATATATATATATATATATATATATATATATATTTGCTATGTAAAGTAAATATTTTTCATTACTAAGTTGGAAATATTGGACTACTTTGAAGTACATAGGCTTGAAAATTTTGTGGGCCACCAGGAACCTATTCTTGTCAGTGTCAAACGCCGAAAAATGGCGTGGTTTGGACAATTTATAAGACAAGACACCATTTTTCAAGATTATTGTCACCGTACAAGATGGACGTAAGAGAGAATTTCATCGTAAAAACTGGTTATACAATGCCAAACAATGGACAGGTATGTTTATACCAGAATTGCTGATGGCTGCCGATGATAGAGGGTTGTGGAGGAGATTTAGTGTGGTTTTTGCATTTGGATCCCCAAAACGATTACAAAATTCAAGTGGATGATGATGATGACATAGAGTTATGAATTGAATTGAAACGTTATTATTTACTTTTCTTTTCGTATTTTTCCAATGAAACAAGCCACAGTGAACATGTTAGTACATCGTATGTCCATTCCACAAGGTCTTTCCTTGCAGATTGACCACAGATTCTCGATTACTAGTGTTCCCTTTATACAAGGCTCAAGAGGCAATCAAGCTAAGGTTTTTGCTGAAGATGTTTCTTTTCACAGATGCAAAAAATAAGCAACTTATTTTATGATTTTGATGAGAAAACTTTAAATATGAACGTCATAAACTGTTTTAGAAGTTACATTTATACATATATATATATATATATGTTTTTATATATATATTTAAGATATTTTCTGGTTTATGGCTTATTTTTATAGATACAAATATTTAAGTAAATGTTTGTTTATAATAAATAGTATAAATTATTTACCGGCCTGAATGTTCAAGAAACTTTCATAGAAAATATTTCCTGTATAGGATACAGGTTCGATTCCTGTCGGAGGACGAATATTTTCTATAAAAATTTATCGGATATTCAGGCCGGTAAATGTTGTTTAATACTGTTTATTATAAATATATAAAAATAAATATTACGTAAATATTTGTATCTATAAAAGAATGTATAAACATAAAAAATGTCTTAAAATAATTGTCGGACTTTGTCCATTTCATAATATATATATATATATATATATATATATATATATATATATATATATATATACCCTTATGCAAATTAATTGAAATGAAACGAATGAATCTGTTATTATTTACTTTTCCGTATTTTTCCAATGAAACATGATCGAGCGCACATGCTAGTACTTCGTATGTCCATTCCACGAAGTCGTTCCTTGCAGATTGACCACAGATTCTCGATTGGATTTAAATCAGGAGAGATTCCGGACGAGTCTATAGTACTTTGATTTGCTCACTGATAAGGCTTGCCAGTCGTTCGTACAACATTACAATTTTCGTACAGTTCCTTGGAGTAAAGTCCATCGCAGACAATAGCTCTATGACATCTAATCGACAGTCGAGACAATAGTGCCTGGGCGTGATGAATATCTGATGCAATCACGGATGACGCAGTATTTTTCAAGGTCAAACAAATTTAATGATACACCCCCAAAATAAATTCATATTACAGAACACCACTGCAAATGACCTCATCTGAGGTAAAAATGGAAATCGATTACACTCTCTCTCTGATCGTATGGTGAGAGAAAGGAGTCTAAAGTGGTTGTTTCAATAAATTTGCACAACGGTGTATATAATGCTTTAGTAAATACCATATGAGTACATCACAGAAACTATAAATGAAAATAGATTCATATTACTGCACCCCACTGCAAATGACCTAATCTGAGGAAAGAAAATTATCGATTACACCCTGTCACTCTAGTGGGTCTAAAACTGACCGTATGTTGAAAGAAAGGAAAGTAAAGCAGTTGTGTCAATTTATTTATACAAGAGTGTAGGCGCATGGAAACGGCTTATGTACTTGTTAAGATTATGCCGCATGGTAATACGCAGAGAATCAGACGACCTAGCAGCCGATCAGTGTGTGCTCAAAAGAAATATAATATTGTCTTAAATAAAGAAATATATGCGTATATATTAAATAAACAATAGGCTTAACAAAGTAAATAGTCGAAATATAAAATTGGGACAACTTCCTTCCTGAAAAGCCAATTGTATAGACGTATTACCAAATCTTCGAAAGTGTGAAACAAGAAGATAGAGTCAAAATATTTTACACGTATGAGCTTTTTGAAATACGGAGCAATCGGTGAATTGAATGAATAAATTGTTTGTCATTTTCAACCCGGGTTTAAATGTGTTGGTTTATAGAAAACGAAAGAGACCTCATCTATATTTAAGTTGCAGGCATCTTCACGTGAAACTCAAGTAAAAGAATTTTATTTCTTTTTTTTATAAAGAAAACCAGTAAACAAAAGGAATTGCCATTACACCGGTTGCAATAATAAAAAAAGGTGCAGTTTTAAAGAAGAAAAAAAACAAACAAAATAAAACATATAATTAAAAACAGAGTTAAACGAAATGTCGGCAAAAGTGAAGTGATATGCAATGAAAAAAAAAAAAGACAAAAGAACTGCATAAGAAAGTCAACGAAAATCCATGACACCTTTAAAGATAAAGTAAAGTGAATAGACCGAAAGATTTTGGTCGTGTCATGCTAGACAGCATTTGTGCTGTTGTTTTTAGAAACTTTTTTTTAAAGAAAGAAGAAAGAAATTCTATGAACCTGTTGATGATCAATCAGCATTTGACACATCATTTGTATCTACTTGCAGCTTTTGCCAGAAAGAAACAATCAAAAATAATAAATAATGTAAATAGGACAAATCTAGATTAGAATTTCGGTTGCTTGTGTATTTGTAATGTGATTATGATGTCTCGAAATGATTATATATCTGAAGGACAATATATCTGTCTATATCTCTGAGATTACATTAGCATTATTTACATTTATATTTCTTCTAGTTCCACGTGTCATGCCTCTTCTGAGACATCGACCACTGGATGAAGACGTTAGTTTGATGCAGTGACCAGACCCAAACGGTTGTGAGTTCACTAGCAGGCCATAGCAGTGGTGAACCAAAAAACGGAGAGTTGACTTAAAGGGAAATAACTGGGACATCCGGAAGAGGAATGGCACGTGGAAGTAGAACAGTCTACCCCCTGCGGACGAAATAAAGTGTT
>CAHIKZ030001037.1:5000-12500 GCA_903632075.3 Acanthosepion pharaonis
AAAGATTTGGGCCAGACTGATTTTGAACCGAATAATAACTCATGTAATTGATGACATCTACCCTGAATCACAGTGTGGCTTTCGTGCAGGTAGCGGCACCATTGATATGATTTTCTCCTTACGACAGGTTGCTGAGAAAGTTCGGGAGAAGAATCAAGAGTTGTATATGGTGTCCGTTGACCTCACGAAGGCGTTTGACACAGTGAACCGTGCTGCCCTGTGGAAGGTTTTGAGGAAATTGGGAATACCGGAAAATATGTTAAAGGTCATTATCTCTTTCCATGATGGGATGAAGGCTGAGGTGGTGCCAAATGGTGAAACATCAGATTCCTTTTCTGTGACGAATGGCATAAAGCAAGCTTGTGTTATGGCCCCTGTTCTTTTTGCCCCCTACATTTCTGTCATGATGAAACATGGATTTGCAGCAGTGTAAGATGGCGTTAAACTTCAGTTTAGAACAAGTGGAGGCCTTTTCAATCACCAGAGATTCAAAGCCAAAACTCTGACAAGGATCAGCATAATCCGTTATCTTCTGTTTGCAGATGATGCTGCGCTGGTAGCAACTTCTTTTGAAGAAGCTCAACGCCTGATGGACAACCTCTCTGCTGCCGGACCATAGCAGTGGCGACGAGCGATTCGAACTAATTTGGTGGAAGAAAAAAAAAAGTTCGTTTGCCACAGCATAACATTTGCGACGAGGAAACCTATACATGGAGGACTTATTTTTTTTTTTGCTATACGTCACACATAACAAGTGGTTATCTGGAAAACCCTTAAAGAAAAATAAAGCCCCTACTCGGAGGACATATATTTTTTTTGCTATCCGTCGTACGTAACAGTGGACGACGACTAAATTCTAAAAAAAAAAGTTTTAAAAAAAAGGTTCTTTTCTTGATATCAAATTTTCCCTGACAACAAAGGAAAGACTTTTGCGAGCACAGGCTAGAGAATATCAGGTTACAAAAAAAAAAGATACATTAACATGGAAGATCCTTAGTCAACCATTATGGAACTTATCAAAATCCAGTTTGAACAACGACAAAGTTACGAACAAAAACATTTAGAAATTAGAATTTTTGATACGTGCAATGGCAAATAAGGAGCAAAAACCCGAGAAAGAATCAGTTCTCTCTCAAGACGCTATTTGGAGTAATATCGAAGATTTCAAGATAAAACTTTTGCAAATTACTTCCCAAGGTATGAAGATATATATGATTTTGACTGCAAAGATTGGTCAGACTCACGTAAAGTACGCCTTTTATTAAGAAAATTAAGCACGGGCGAATATACCAAATTCGTTGATTATATCCTTCCCAGAAAAACAAGCGAATTAACGTTCAAAGAATCTATAAAATTGCTAACGGAACTTTTCAGCCATAATGCTTCACTATTTCATAAAAGATGGAAATGCATGAACCTTACAAAAAACGATAGAGAAGATTACATAAGTTGTGCATCCATTGTTAATAAATTTTGTGACGACTTCAAATTATCGGAACTCAGCGCTGATAACTTGAAATGCTTAATTTACGTCCAAGGTCTGGTTTCAACCAAAGACGCGGAAAAAAAAGACTCTAAAGAACAAGCTGGCATAGCATACATACGCAAAGTACGAAGAAAACAAATTGTCCCTCCTCACAAACAAAGCAAACAAATTTTCCCTCCTCACAAACAAACCGAACTGATTTTGACGCCTCAAGAACAGGTAAAACAAAAAATTCTAATTATAATCAATATAAAAAGAAACTACCACCAAGTCAATGCTATCGTTGTGGGTCTTGGCATTGGGTTAAAAACTGTACATCATGTAAAAAAATTTGTCTATCATGTAAAAAAATTGGTCACAAAAATTCTCACTCTTGGTATAGAAAGGAAAGCAGAATAAGAATTACGAGGACCGACCAAACAGATGAGACTAATATAAGAAAATATGTACAAGTTGAAATGCAAAACAGAAACGTTAGGTTACAGCTGGATTCTGGCTCAGACTTAACTATCATAAATCTACAAACATGGAGAAAACTGAACAAACCTGTCATGTTAAAAACGGATAAAATTACGAGATCAGTTACAGGGAGAATGATAAAATTCGTGGGTGAAATAATCACAAACGTAACATTTAACGGAATGACGAAAAAACTAAAAATGTACGTCTTAAGAAATACCGAAAAACTATTCAGGACAGACTGGATGAAAAATTCGAATTGTGGGATCTACCTATTAGCACTGCTAGAATGTAAAAAACTTATCAACCGAAGCAGACCAATTAAAAGGAAAACTAAAAACGAGTTTCCTCGAAGTATTTTCGGCAGGTTTCGGAAGATGTAAGAAAATGGCAGCTAATATCAAAATAAAGGATAATGTTCAACCTGTTTTCAGGATAAAAAAGGAGTGTGCCGTTTGCGTCATTAGAAAATATTGACCAAGAATTATCTAGACTCGAAAATACGGGCATATTGAAAAAAGTAGAATACAGCAAATGGGCGGCACCGACGGTCTGCGTTAAGAAGAAATCAGGAGAAATTCGTGTTTGTGCTGATTTTTCTACAGGTTTGAACGCAGCAATAAAGGACTACCACTATCCGCTACCTAGTCCTGAAGAAATATTCACTAAATTAAATGACAGAAAATATTTTTCAAAAATTGATCTAAGTGAGGGCTACCTGCAAATCCCAGTGGATGAAGAAAGTTCAAAACTACTATGCATAAACACACACAAGGGATTGTACAGATACCAAAGACTACCATTTGGAATTAAAGTAGCGCCGGCTATTTTCCAGCAGACAATGAATACGATGCAGGCATGACTAGAATACACAACAGCATATCTGGATGACATATTGATTAATAGCAAAAGCGTTAAACAACACTGGCAACATGTACAAGAAGTGTTTAAGAGGATTCAAAGATTCGGATTCAAAGTGAAAGAAAATATGTGTGATTTTTTCATGAAGGAAATTAAATATCTTGGCCATATAATAGACCAAGATGGTAGAGGTCCAGACCCTGAAAGGTCTATAGCAATAAAAAATATGCCAGTTCATAAGAACTGAACTACAAAATTTTCTTGGATTAGTGAATTACTACCAGGAATTCATACTTCAAATGCATAAACTTGGCGCACTATTGAACGAACTGCTAAAGAAAGAAAAAGTTTGGCAGTGGACAGAACAATGCCAGGAAACATTTGAAAACATAATCAAGACATTAACATCGGTTTTATTTTTGGCACAATATGATCCTAAACTAGAGATTATTGTAGCAAGTGATGCAAGCGCCTACGGTGTCGGAGCGTGTATATTACATAAAATGCCAGATGGGACAATTAAACCTATCGCACATGCTTCTCCAACCCTACTACCAGCGGAGAAAATCTATTCTCAAATTGAGAAGGAAGCTCTAGCAATTATCTTCGCAGTAACAAGATTCCATAAATACGTATATGGTAGACACTTTACTCTGCAGACAGATCACAAACCGTTAATAAATATTTTTGGTTAAAAAAAAAGGTCTACTGGCGTACACTTGCAAATAGACTACTTAGATGGGGAACGATTCTTCTGAACTATAATTTCAGATTGGAATATTTACCAACGAAAAGAATCGGGCACGCGGATGGTCTGTTTGAGACTTATACCAACAAAGACAGAGTCATTGGAAGATACGGTAATCGCAGCCCTTAGAAATGAAGAAGACATAAGAACAGTACTATGTTGTACAATCAGAAACCTTCCAGTCACATTACACGACATAAAAAATGAAGCCAAAAATGCCGAATTTATTAATGAAACAAAAGCAAAAAAAGCAGAAAGAAATGAGAAAATTCCGTACAGCTTTTCTCTATGCGATAATGTGCTACTCTACAACAAAATGGTTGTAATCCTCAAAACTTTACAAAAACGGATACTAAAGGATTTCCACAGAGGACACCAGGGTAAAAATAGAATGAAGTCGCTAATGCGAAGCTATGTATATTGGAAGAATATGGACCATGATATTTCTCAAATGGTGGAAATGTGCAAGGGTTGTAATTTAGCAGCTAAAGCACCGCCAATCATACATAAGCCTTGGCCTGAAACTGATCGGCCATGGTAAAGATTACACGCATATTATGCAGGACCAATTGACGGGTTCTACTATTTAATCATAGTTGATAGTTACAGTAAATGGCCGGGGGTGTTTCGGTGCAAAAATCCTACTACAGAAACGATCATAAATTTCCTCCACGAGCTATTCGCTCGGTTTGGCGTAGTGAACTGTTTAGTAACAGATAACGGAACGCAATTCACGTCAGCAGATTTCCAAGAGTTTTGCGAAATCTATCAAGTAAAACATATAAAATCCCCGCCTTACAATCCAAGATCAAATGGACAAGCGGAGAGATTGGTGGATACTCTCAAAAGAGCATTACGAAAAGCGTACGATGTGCCTACGGAGAAAGCATTACAGCAATTCCTACAGGAATATAGAATATCGCCAAATAATGCAACATCATCAACATTATCACCAGCAGATATCATGTTTGCTAGGAAAATCAGATCAGCGTTCGATAAATTACTACCAAGTTAAACAAAACAAGTAACACAGTCCTACACACCAAAAAGAAAATTCCTCCCAGGGGAAAAATTTTATTTTAAGGCATACAAAAATAATACCTCTTGCAGGGAACAAGGGATAACTAAGAAAAGAATTGGCAATATAATGTACATAGTTCAAGGAAAAAAATTCTCACACCGAAGACACGTAAACCAAATAAGGAAGCTAGCGGTCCACCTCAAGAAGAGGTATTCGACACGATTTTCGACACATTCGATATAACAAGACCGCAAATAATGCCAGAACCAAGAAAATCGTCTAGAAAAAGAAAATTTACCGAACCTTTGGAAATAGAACCAAAAAAAAAAAGATATTAAAAAAACCCTGTTACGCAAAATTTTTGGAAGTGGGGTGTTATGGCACCTTACCCATAATAACATAATGGACTATTCCATACGTAATAAATACTGCGCCTCAAGAGGAAGCAGGGAGTTCAGTCTGAAGTCTGGAGGGAGGTCTGTCAGGAGTCAGTCAGTCGAGTCAGAGGCAGTCCGAAACAGAGGCGCGTTCAGACAATTACTACTAAACCTGATTGTTCGTACTAACACTTTCTACTTCTCTGTATATATTCCTGTTTGTAATATATCTGTGTTATTCCATATCCGTATTTGAGCTCTTCTTTATTGGTTCTACCTTGGACTATCACCATGGTACAAGGAGCCGGACCATAACATAGGGGATATTGATTTTCTATTCAAGATCATTATTAACCATACTATGTATCCCTATATCATTGGCATAGGCCAAACTCATCATCAGTACATTGGACTCGGGAGGCAAAGCCGGCTCGTTGTCTTCTATTGTTAGATTTGTTTGGGATGTGTTATGGAGTAGTTAAATGATCAGTACCCATCTCGTCACATTTGCGCAAAGGCATATTCTAGGAAAATATTAAACCGACTGTAATTCTAATTTCCTCCTTGACGTACTCCTCATGAATTTTTAAATATTTTGGCATTGTGGTCCGAGCCAGTAAAATTCAATAAATCGATAGAGTTCTTCTATTAGATCGATGTATTCAGTGGATTCAGTGTTTGGAAGGCAGTTTCTCGTGGATGCGAATAGGAAGTCTCTATTGATGTGGTCATATCCGGCTTCGAGGTCGGAAAATCAGTTAGGCTGTATCCTATTAGGGAGGTAAATAATTTCATGGATTTGTTGGATGACATATTCGACATCATTGCATCCCTTACCAGTATGAAGACTAAACTTGATCGTGAGCTGTTGAATTTCATAAAACGATGTGAACTTTGTTAATATATTCTTTCACCATGATGAATCAGTTTGGGATACATATATATATATATTTGTGGGCCTTAAAGAGTTTTTGCATCATGCATTAATGAAAGATAAGCCTCAGTTTTGACGGTGTTTTTAGTAATGCCAGACTTTTTACAAAAAAAGAGCAACTTGTTATTGAATTCGTGGAGAAAGTAATCTGTCCTCAAAAGTTCGATCTCAGTGTCGACTAATGCTCTATTATTCTTTAGTTTTTTTTTTAAACTTTCTTAATTTCCTTCTCAGTAGATTCATTATTGTTTATGTTTTGTAATAATTTGATAAATATTAGTATATGTTCTCTTTCTGCAGGAAATTTCTACTGTGGAATTTTAATTTCATGATATTATTGTGATTATTCGCTTTTGTCAGCATTTTCGCACACCATGCTGCTTGGACTCTTTCATTTCACTATTTACATTATTCGGACTATTGTCCTCATCTTTGTCGCCATATTTATAACAACGTTTCAAGGACACATGGGACAGTAGATGAAAGCGTTTGTTAAACCCATTGACAAGGCCCAAAGAGTGAGAGTTCAATACCTGGTTAAGGCAGTGGAGAACTTGGAGAGGGGAATTAACAGGAGACAACTGATAACTGACATCCATTAAACATAGCACGTAGAACTAGAACAGCCTATCCCAGTGAGCGAAATAAAGGTTTCAGTTCGACATTCCAACAACCAGAAGAAGGCTGTAGCGTACAACGTCCGAAACGTTGTAATAATAAATATGGCGACAAAGATGCGGACATATGTAAATAGTGTACATAATACCTCATCTCAAATATATAGACAGATATCATTCATTTCATTGTTTTTGTTGGAAGTATATTTAAAATAACAGTTTTTTCTTGGATCGTTTATCTGTTAATTTCTAATGTTATGCCAGAATACTGTCATAGGCATTTGGTACTACTTTTTTTTTTACATTTTATTTCATAACTTTGTGATTTTTACTTATTACTCTGAGGTGTTTTATTAAGATTTGTAAATAAATCTAAATACGGATTCCGCGTGCAACACTCACTATTTACATTATTCGGACTATTGAAATATAGAGAGATACTGAAGGATTTTTTTCTCATATACCAATTCCCTAATATGTCGAAATTGATTCTTACCGGGTGTTCCACTACTTTAAGAATACGATGAACTAATTTCAGCTGGAATTCCATCTTAGCCGAGGGCTTTTAACATTCGAAAGCTGTTTGATGCCTTTTTGAGCCGAAGGTTGAAAGTTTAGCATAAATTCTTTATACAACACGTCTATGAGGAAGATTATTATTTCAGCCTCAACAGACAAATCCTGATTTAGGGCCTTGGATATATATATATATATATATATATATATATATATATGAAAAGTGTGTATATATATAAACATATGTAAATATATATATATATATATATATATATATATATATATATATATATATATATATATATATTATTATTAATATTATTATTATTATTATTTATATATTATATACCCGGTTCTTATTAGAAAGTGTTCAACATCAGAGACAGAGCTAACACATTTTGATAATTAAGTGCGCTAGACTGATCGAAATTCTAGATATTCTTGACATATTTCGGAAGGGTATTAAAATAATCCAAAACGT